>OZ035997.1:43667435-43709935 GCA_964035015.1 Corallium rubrum
AACAATATATAACTAATAACTATATATAACAACATAAAACAAATATACAGCACAATAATTTTAAAAAGTTAGCAGTTCAGGATTTGTCCATTCCTTGTTTCGGGAACAGAATATGTAATAGGTGGTTCTGATTGCGATCGTCAATAATAATAATAATAATAATAATAATAATAATAATAATAATAATAATAATAATAATAATAATAATAATAATAATAATAATAATAATAATAATAATAGTAATAGTAATAAAGAGAGAAGCAGAGGATGCACTGCGAGAAGTATCGGAGGAAGTCAACTTCGCATGTGGAAAGATCGAGTTGAATGGTGAACAGTTACAGGGAACCTGGAAAGATGCGTGGAAGAAGTTGAAAATGGTGTTGAAACTAAAAACTGACAAAATGCGTATCGAGAAGTATGAGATTTACCGTGGGCAAGATGAAAGATGTAATCAGTGGTTGGAGTGTAACCTTGACTCAAGAAAGACAGCGGCGGTGATAGAGGTACAAGAGCAAATGGTGGAGACCAGAGCCAGGAAAGCATTGAGAGGCGAAGAGGTCGAGTCAGAGAATTGCAGCTGTGCTCGATAAGGAGGGAGACAGTACATCATTGGTTATCCGGTTGTACAGTTCTGGCTGGCAGTGAATACGTGCAGAGGTACAACAAGGCATTGATGGTGTTTGCAGTAGAATGGGCAAAGCAGGCAGGATTATTCGATGAGAAAACAACGTGGTACAAAATCATATGGCGCAAAGGAACAATATTGGAGAATCAGAGAAAGAAGCTAATGTGGGACTTTGAGTATCGTATAAGGAAGACCACTTCCGCCAGAAGACCCGATCTGACCTTGGAAGACCTAGAGGAGCGTAAGATATGGCTAATTGACATGGCTAATCGACATGGCATGTCCATCAGAGTCGAACATCGACTTTTGAGATCAACTGGCTTTTGAGATTCGGGAGAGGAGACCGGGCTATCTTGTCGAGATCATACCGTTCGTCATTGGATGTCTTGGAGGAAGAATGAAGAAGTTAGAGGATGAGATAGTCAAGCTGATTCCAGAAGAAAAGCGGAGATTGAAGATAACAAGAGAGATGCAGAAAACTATTTATGGAGAGTGAAACTATCGTCAGGAAGATTAAATCGAGGATTGTACAGCTTGTGAGCCATTCCCCTTGCGTGCAATGGGTGTAGGCTGGCTGTGGCCCACCTTTTGGGGGGCTATGGAATAAATAATAATAATAATAATAATAATAATAATAATAATAATAATAATAATAATAATAATAGTAATCATAATCATAATCATAATAATAATAATAATTTATTTTTTTTCTTTAATAATAACGACAATATTTTATTAAAACAATCGTCTTTACAGCATACTATTTACAATTTTACCCAATTTTAAAGTGCTGTCGACTAACTGTTATACATATATAAAAAAATTATAGTTACACTATTACATTTTAAAAATAATTAGAAAAAAATTAATTAATTAAAAATAATAATAACAAGACGCCTGCTCAGGCGTTCACTCGGGCTACTGATTTCTGAAAGCTTCGCGTAGCCTGTGCGTACTCTAGCAAGACTACATGACAATGGTAAAGCACAATTGCATAGATTTTCACAAATAGAATCTATGGTCTTCAAAGTGCCACTAACCCCAAAAACTTTTTCTCGCAAATCTAAGAGCCCTTATTGAGTGGATTAGGCCAGTTAATAAATTATTGGTATTGGACGTTTCGTTGATCTTCTGTAGACGTCCAAAGTTGCATCTGCATGTCCCATGCGGGGTAGGAAAGGGAATAGGTATATTCCTGGTGTTACGTCACACAAGTCAAACAAGGAACTCTTTGAGCTCTGTCTGGTGAATACATAGAATTTTTTGAGTTGAAAAGTCATTTTCCCAACTAACTCAATGTAAAAATTCTATGCATTCAGCAGACAGAGCTCAAATGAGCTCCTTGTTTGGCTTGTCTGACGTCACACCAGGAATATACCCATTCCCTTTCCTTCTCCGCCATGAGACATGCATATGCCAATTTTTGCAACTTTGGTGGTCTACAGAAGACCAAAGAAATGTCCAATACCAATAATTTATTCACTGGACTAATCCACTCAATAAGGGCTTTTAGATTTGCGAAAAAATTTTTTTGGGTTAGTGGCACTTTAATGAACTGCTGCGGTGCAGAAAGCGCCGAAGGTTTGCTAATGTAGTATAAATGTAAACAAGGCCGTTTTTCTGAAAATTAAACAACGGATCTAATATATTTAGTAGACAAAACCTATAGTGTCGGATTCGGCAAATTCAAGCGATCATTTTGATATAAAATTTATTTAAATTTGGACAAACAGAAAATATTTAAACATGTTAAAACACACGTTTCCAAATGTAATACGACACGCGATATCTAGACATGCACTTGTAGTGAACATAAGCAATTTGATATGTAGTTCCTCTCTATACGTGAACAGTAAAATATGTTGTTCCTTTAGTATAGGATTCTCTTGTATGTTCTTCCTGTCTTGTAAGTTAACCAATAGAATGTTTGTAAATAGAAGTTCCCTTCACGTCAATCGTAGACATAGTCTTCCTGTAGCGATAGTATAAAACTAGAAATTACTATCGCAAGTGAAGTGCTGCCTCAAATGGGACAAAAACCTTTAGCCTACTCCACAAGCAACTCTACTGATGTAGCTGTGGCCAATGTGACACCCCCCTTGCCCACTCCACCCAAGATTGCCTGCCCACTCCACAAGTTTTTCTCACCTCTTCACTCAGAGTTGCCTGTGAAGGAAGTTGGAAAGTCCAAAAATTTAATATTAATTACAGTAGACAGAATATTTACACATTTCTTCTATATTTTTAATTATAAAATTGAAAACTACAAGTTACTAACTTATCGCTTGACATAATATGCCAAGGGTTTTGACAGGATATACACACAATTAATATACAAATATTAAATAATGCCTCTTGCTCTAATGCTGTGGCAAAACTGTCAATGCAATTCCAAGTGCTTAATTATGTTTTGACAAATCTAGAGCTTTAATAAAATAATACAGGAATCAGGGGCGGATCTAGGAGAAAATCTGACTGTATCGTATTTGTGATGACACCAAAGTAGGGGGGTCCGGGGGCATTCCCCCCCGGAAAATTTTGAAAATTAAGACACCGGAAATGCGATTTCCTGCAATCTGAGGGAGACGCAACTTAAATTTTTCATGAATATAAATAACCAAAAACGACAAATTAAAGTTAACTTGTATTATAAAAAGTTTGGTAATAAATATTGTCAACAACTAAAACTGCTTATGTTACTGTAGATTATTTAATACTCAATATATAGGTCAACATACCTGTATCGGCAAGCTATCATACTTTATAAATTAATTAGGCTATAACAAGCCCAGAGGACATCTACTTTTATAAATAATAGTTATATTCCCATTCTAAATGCGTGGGCTACCTGGACGTTGTAATATGCCATTATATTAATGCCATTGTGATCAAAACGATGATGACACAGACACTAGTATACAGAGAGGTTCATGAACTAAATTAATGATATTTTCAAAAGCATATCAGAACAGCAACTGTCACTCAGACTTGGCTTTACGCCGACTCGAGTAAGTCTTCATTTTAATGTAAATCAATATACACAAGTCAAGGACAGTCTCAGTCACTCTCATTAGCATACTCCAAATTTGGTGCATAATATTAGTAGCTAAGATATTTATTATTCACGAACTTTATACCTCACTGGGTGCTGATTTGAAGAGCGCGATTCCTGGCTGCGAGGGAACTGTAGCTTCGCAAAATTAGACACAGCAAATTCGGCTGTAAGACACTTCTCACAATACGCTTAAGAGGGAGTAATCTACTCGCCTTTTCCTCCGGAGAATAACTTCCATTATCCAAGACACACAACAGCTGTTGTAGAACACTGTTAGAGGCGCTTGTGAGTTAGAGGCTTGTGAGTTAGAGGCGCTTGCCGCTCGCAAAGTTGCATAAACTAAATCACATCACGCCGTAATCATATTTAGATCGTCGGAGACTGCTCCGATACAGTCAACTGTATCGGAAGTGTGGAAACTGTAGCAAAACGTGACCAAAATCAAGCATTTTGATTGGTTTGATACAGTCAACTGTATCAGATACAGTCGCTACAGTTACTATATTTAGCACAACTGTATCAATCGTAACCTCATCGGTAACACATCGCCATTAAAGAATCGAGACGAGAGCGCCTTTTGCGCGATGCTTCACTGGCAAGGAAACGCAGGCTGGTGGGGGTGCACTTATGGGCAATTTTTGCGGGCTACCGAGAATTTCCTGTGCGAGTTCGTCTCGCTGGTTGTAGAACAGAACTGATTTTAAGCTTTGAAAAATTGCGTACATTAACATCAAAGAATTTGAAAATGATGTTGCTGAACTTTGAAAAAGCTACTTCTGAATTGTAATTATTCGATTTTTAATTTGTTTTAATTTAATTACATTATTAAGTGAAAATCTGACTGTATCATACGATACAGTTGATACAGTCTAGATCCGCCCCTGGGAATGTACCATTAAGCCCAGAATTTGTATCAGTCAACATACACACAATGAAATTGATTAGCACAAACACAATGAACCCACACCAATGTACACCTAAAAATAGAAGAAAACAACCGTGAAATTTCCTACCAAGGAACACAGTTGTCAGTTGTTGAAACTGACATCTTACCTCGACAAGATAAACTCTCCTCGCCGAAATTGTAAGTCAATGAACTTTTGTCTTTGATTAAGCCGGAAGAAATTGAAGCCGAAGTTGTAGAGCACATGAGAAGTCTGGAGCCTGTTCATAGACGGTTATGGCAGCAACTGATTTAAGGCTTACAAAAATATATCCACAGGAGAGCTCTATGCCCCTGAATAATATGAATAGTGTGGGCACTGCAAATACTACCCACTGTAAATTGCCAAAAATCAAAACGCCAGAGTTCAGTGGGGACCCCCTTATGTGGCAAGGGTTTTGGGACCAGTACCAAGCTTCAATCCATAATAACACTACTATAGGTGACATAGACAAATTTAATTATCTAAAGGGATGCCTTAAAGGAGAGGCATTATCGGCAGTATCAGGGTTACATTTAAGTTCGGATAATTACAAGGAAGCTGTTGAGTTGTTAGAAAGAAGGTTTGGAAATGAGCAACTTTTAATATCAGCTCATATGAAATCATTATTGAAAATAAGTAAAATTATATCTAGAGACAATGTAAAATAATTAAGAATGTTGTATAGTCATGTTGAGAGCTGCATGAAAAATTTGAAGTCTCTAAAATTAGACACCAGCTCTGGGTATGGTTCATTGTTAATCCCTATACTTAAAGATAGATTACCCGACGAAATAACCATGATAATTTCTAGAAGCTTTGGAAACAATACCTGGACTTTAGATAAGGTTATGCAATATTTTAATGATGAATTAAGAACTCAGGAAGTGGCATGACATCATATTTCAAGGAGAATGTTAACAGTAGGAAAACAGGGTATTAAACAACAAGTAATCTGCTCAGTCAAACAGGTAAAGGAGCTTGTGCTTTTTGCAATCAAGAAGGGCATTTCCATTCAAAATGCACTAATGTGACCAGTCCAGCATCAAGAAAGATAATACTTAGAAATAACAACAGGTGTTTTGTTTGTCTTGAACAGGGTCTTATTGCCAGGAATTGCACCAAATCGTATGTTTGTCGAAGATGTAAGCGTGGTAAACATCATATTTCAATTTGCAATTACAATCCAAATAGACATGAGCATGATGGCCAAAATAAATTACATTCTGATCAGGATAATGATACAAAGGTGGACCAAGGTTTTGTAGGACATGCTGGCTGCGACAAGAATGGGGTTTTATTACAAACGGCTAGAGTCAATGTACTCTCTATTGATGAGTCGGCAGAAGTCAGCACTAGGATATTGTTTGATAGTGGTAGCCAACGCATGCACATATATATATCAGAAAAAGTTAGAAATGCACTTAATGTTAAGGACATTAAGAACTGAGAAGGTAATTATTAAGACCTTTGGTCAAAGCGAGACTAGTGTTGTTCAAAACCTAGATGTAGTTCAGTTTAAAGTAAGAAATAAATGTGAAAAGGTGTCTATGCATGTCGAAGCACTTTACGGTGTTCCCACTATCTGTAGTCCATTGACTAACCAAAATCTAGCTAACACAATGGCATTGAGTGAATTTAAAGGGTTGCAATTTGCTGATCATATGAACATTCTGACTCCCTAAATCTTCCAGTGGGAATCCTGATTGGTATTGATTACTATCATACTTTTATGACTGGTAAATTAATTAAAAGTAAGGATGAGCCCGTAGCTAGTGGAACAAAGGTTGGGTGGGTACTTGGCGGTCGCCTAGGACCACCTTCGTCGGACATGCATTGCTTAGAAACACATTTGTTACGGACTACTGTAGAACCGGCATGGTGATTTGCAACAAGAATTGCAGAAATTCTGGGAAGTGGAGGAAGTAGGGTCTTCTGACAACGGTATGGTCAGTAAATTTGAAGAGGATATAGTCCACAATGGCATTCGATATGTTGTCAAACTACCTTTTAAACCTGACCATGATTTTCTGCCCGACAACTATTTTGTCTGTGAAGCGAGATTAAAATCCTTGAAGAATCGCTTGGTAGCAAAGGACATTTCCAATGATTATGACAAAATTTTTAGAGACTATGAAAGGGCTGGTATAATTGAGCAAGTTCCCATGGAAGACATAGCTAAGGAAGCAGGTGGTACTCATTATCTTCCTCATAGGCCTGTGGTTCGCGAGGATAAGCAAACCACCAAGATCAGAGCCGTGTTTGATGCCTCCTGTAAGGCTAATGGTCCTTCACTAAATGACTGTCTTTATTCCGGTCCTAATTTGATTGCGAAAATATTCGATATTCTTGTTAGATTCAGGTGCAATAAAATAGGGTTATTGGCAGACATACGGCAAGCATTTCTTAATGTAGCTATAGATGAGGAGCACAGGGATTACCTTAGGTTCTTATGGCATGATTCAGACACAGGACAGACAATCATATATAGATTTCTTAGAGTGGTATTTGGGGTCACCAGCAGCCCATTTCTACTAAATGGCACCATTCGTCATCACCTAGATAAGTATGTAGAGGAAGAGAAAGCAATTGTAGATCGTCTGAAAGAGGATTTTTATGTAGATGATTTAGTCAGTGGTTGTCAAGCTTTAAATGAAGGCAAGGAAATTTACGATACGAGTAAATCCATTATGAACGATGCGGGTTTTGAACTACGGAAATGGGTCACAAATGACCCAGGTTTGAGCAGTTATATATCTTCTAAGGAGCAAGATGAGAGTAATGTAAAACAACAAGATGATGCAACATATTTTGAATCAACAGCTACTAATATTGATACAAGTTGTAAAACAGTTTTGGGCTTAACATGGGATACAACTTCGGATGAAATTGTTTTCAAATTTGACACCTTGATAGTTAGGAGTAGCAATTTGATTCTAACTAAGCGGAAAATTCTAAGTTTGTCGGCCTCGATTTTTGATCCTTTGGGTATGCTTGCTCCGGTCACGGCAAAACTTAAAACATTGTTTCAATTACTTTGCAAAGATAAACTCGATTGGGATGAATTGATTCCAAAGAAAATTGAAGAAATTTGGCTCAAATTAATAGGCGAGTTAAAAACACTTAAGGAAATAAGATGTGCTCGGTTTGTTTCAGTTAGTTATTTTCATTCCGGTGTAAATGTGGAGCTTCATGGATTTTGTAATAGCTCAAAAGATGTCTATTGTGCCGTTGTCTACCTGCGACTCATCTGTGCTAATGACGTCAAAGTTAGTTTTGTAGCTTCTAAAACAAAAGTAGCACCCCTAAAGACCGTAACTATTCCAAAATTAGAACTTCTAGGCTGTTTGTTACTTAGTAAGCTTCTTTCTCAAATATTAAGTAGTATGAAAAGTCGTATTAGCATCCAAACCGTTGTTTGTTGGTCTGATTCTGAGGTTGCTCTCTCTTGGATTAGGGGCAAAGAAAAATTTTGGAAGCCATGGATTGAAAATAGAGTAGTTGAAATTCGGAAGGTTGTTGACAGGGAAGGGTGGAGATATGTGAAGAGTGAGACAAATCCGGCAGATGTGCCTACTAGGATGTCTTCTGGTTTGTGTGAATCTTTTGTGGGGTGTTGGTTTGAAGGACCTTCGTTCCTTCTGACTTGTAAAGCCTTGGATGAGGTGAAGGAGGAAAGTGGTGGTGGGAAGACTTCTCTGGTGGGAAGGACTGAACTTAATAACTTCAGTAACCAGACGACGCACAAGGGCCCAACAAACCAACAATGTTCGATAAGCTCTGCCATTGAGTGTAATCGCCATAGCTCGTTAAAGAAACTCATCCTTATTACCGGTTACGTCATGCGATTTGTGAACTCATATTTATCAGGTAAATCATTAAAAAGACTCATTGAATTAGTCCTTATAGCTAATAATAACCGCTTTGGGAAGTAGCCGCGCTGTAGCAAAAGCAAGCTAAAGGACTGTTGCGTTCATCTTGATGTTTTGAGAGCTTTTCAAAGGACAAGACTCGAGAGAAGGATATTAATCATTGAAAATGAAAAAATTCTTCTTGATAATTCATTCGTAAAGCGCTTTAATTGTGACGTAAAAATTTTATTCTGAAAAATTGAAAATCTATTCTCCAATAAAACGGTGCTATATTGGAGTACGAAAGCATCCGAGGTCTTTTTAATTGGGCTGTGTTCCACTATTTTTAACCAAAATTGTCTTTATTCAAATTCTGAGCTGCAAACTGTTAAAATTAAAACTGTGCATTCATTCAGTTATGGAATATGAGTTACCTATTCTTGGTTTTCATCATGACATCACGGCGGCCATATTGCTGCACTGCAGAAACTATGAAGTGGCGGCCATATTGGTGTACAATCTTTATCCTATGGGAATTTAACTCTATCTTATGCAAACGTTACGTGTCGTTTTCACCAACCCGACGGGGCCACCGATCACGTGAGTGAAAACGATCGCTAACAGAGTTCTGAGCATTTAAGACCGACTTCTCGCACAAATTGAGCTACACTTGATTTCTGTTTTGTCAAACAGAAATATTAGCTCGCTCAATTTTGACCATGCGCACTTCTGCAGGTTTCTATAGCATCTCTTTTGTGTTTTTATATCTTTTAAAATCGTTATTTTGAGGTTTTGTGTAATTTTAGAATAATTTTGTTTGTGCCAAAAATAAAAATTGCTAAAAATAGTGTGACATTCCCTTTTAACGCCTTAGAAATATAACTGGAAGAGATTTTTCCAATTTCATTGTGACACATACTAATGAGAGTGTTGAGCTGTTTGTAGTAAGCCGAGTGACCTAATTATAGGCAGCAAACTTAAATATTTCTATGTTCTATATCCTTGATACAACTGTTCAGTTTTAAAATCCTGAAAATCCTTCAATAAGTTAACTCATTCCTGTCCGAGCCGTGGCCTCCTCAGATCAGAGGTAAATAAAATTACCATGGCGTTGGCCATGCGGAACAAAAGACCAATTTGGACAGGAATGAGTTAATGCCTAATGGTTTGTTACGCGAAAACCCTGCATGGTAGAATAAAGTGAAGTTGTAGTTGGAACTTACGTCTTAATTATTTAAAGGATAAATTTTCACAAACAAGGTGAAATAACGCAAGGACTCGATTTGATTTTATCGTAAAGACCCCACTTTCAGCTATATTCAGTTGTTAGTTAATATTATATTTATAGTGTTCACAACACTGTTATTATTATGAGTCAGGTGTGTACATGTTGTGCATGCATGTGGTACGTATAAGTAATGTAATGGTGTAATGTAAGTGCAACAGACGTTCAGTGGACATTTTTTGAATCATTGTTGAACAACATTCGCCGTTCAAATAAAGTGAGGTACGACATTATTGTTCAGAGTTGGCAGTCACAACATGAACATTGTTCAAGGTTGGCCTCAGGATGCCAGAAATGGCATTTCCGAGACTCTAAATATTAATTTTTTTTGGCAATGAATGCATGACCCCGCGGGTCCCCCCTATGAAGGCACTGATCCCTTCCATGCATGAATGGATCTTTACTGGCAAATCTTTAATTCTGATGAAGGGGCTCTGCTCGAAACGTCAGTATTTCGTAAATAAAAACAATTCTCGGTTGTTTATCACCTTTTCACTTTGCTCTATCTAAAACACTGCCTATACACAGCACTATATATTTCTTTAAAAAAGGCTCTGGTTAGCAACGCATGACTATATTGTTGCACACTAATCTTGACATGGGTTGCTTGTGTCTCATCTCCAGACCTCTTTGCCAAGCTTTGTACATTTTATGTATATAGAGGGTGGTAAAGGGTATTTTCTTGAGCCGTGAATTGCCAAGTGAAATGTGAAATTCCGGAGTTTTGTGTCGTGAAATGTGATTTGTACTCCAGCCGTTAGCCGTGATTGTCGATAATAATTGTCCGTGAAATGAGAATAAAGTACTGAAGTTGTCGCGAACTGTGATTAAACATTACGTATTTTATAATTTTTAAGATTATAAGTTTAATTTGTTCTGATCTGCGAGAGCCATCGTTCTCCTAGACTTGCCAAATTCTCGCTTTAAGCTAGATTTCCACTTGGCGGAAAATGTCGCTTGGCGAAAAATGTCGCGCGAAGCGTCATTTTCTTTTGTCTCGCAAGCTCTCGAGTGGAACTAATTAGCCAAGACAAAAGAAAAATGTCGAGTCGGTCGACAAATGTCGCCTATTGGAAAACCGCCTTCATATATAGTCTATATATCGATACTCGCTCGCGCGTCCACGATCTAGGGTCCCTATGTCTATCGTTCCCCATAACTGGTGTTTATGGTCCATAATTTATTTAGTTAATTTTTAGAAAGCATGCATGGGTATCTGCGGTATCGTTTGCCTAACTAATATTTTAGTGTATATAATGCTGTATAATTTTCTCAATAAAGTTTAGAAAACATCCAATTTGGACAAAATCTTTTGTAAAAATGATAAAATGTGCCATAATTGAAAATATGTTTTAAAAGTTTCAAAATTTTGCTCAAATGTGCTATCAGATCGCGGGAAATGCCATTTTAGAGACCCCAATTTCAAAAATTTTCCGGGGGAGCATGCCCCGGACCCCCCTAAAACTGCACTAGAAAACCTGACGTGTTGCAAATGTGTCGAAACAACACGCCGTTTTGTCCTCTCAGTTGACACGCTGAAAGTGTGTTGAACACACTTTTGACGTGTTGTATTTTAGGCGTGTTGTAGTTAGACGTGTTGCATAAAACACGCCTTTGGCGTGTTGTATATTGACTAAAACACGCCTTTGGCGTGTTGTATAAAACACGCATTTAGCGTGTTTTTCATTATCGAAACAACACGCCGTTTTGTCCTCTCAGTTGACACGCCAAAAGTGTGTTGAACACGGTTTTGGCTTGTTGTCAATGTTAGTGTGTTGTAGGAACACACCAGGCGTGTTCTTACTGGTCACACATCAAGAAACAACACGTCAGGCAACAACACGTCAAGAAAACAACACGTCAAGAAAACAACACGTCAAGAAAACAACACGTCAAGAAAACAACACGTCAAGCAACAACACGTCAAGAAACAACACATGTTAAAAACAACACATCAAGAAACAACACGTCAAGAAACAACACATCAAGAAACAACACGTCAAGAAACAACACACCAAAATAAACATCACGCCAAGAAACAACACGTCGAAACAACAACACACAAATTGTGTGTTAAATTCAAAAACAAATACAAAATATAACTTAAGGTTGATAAATTTTATTTTTACACTTTAGTTGCCGAATGATGAACCGCTAAGCCTAAACGATATCAAGGGTATTACTGTAAAGGCGCGCGAATAAATAGTCTATAATATATAATTGGTACTGATCTCAGTGAAAATTGGCAATCTATTGATTGTCTCGCATACGATAACGTCGCCAGAGAAAGTAACATACTATCTTTAACCTTCGTAATTTAATAGTTCGTTTTTGTTAATCAATTAACCTGTTCTATAGTGTGAATATAACATAAATCGTTTTAGATATCGCGTTCCTTTTTTTTTTCACTTCACGCAGTTCTGTAAACCTATAATAAAATAGTAGAAGAGTAATGTAAAAACTATAAATTATAATACTATAACACTTTAGTATTCTAATGTCATAATACCATATTATACAATTAGGCCTAGAGTATTTTGGTATTTTAATATTATACACTCTACACCATGCACTCTCAAACTTCCACACTCTCTGCACTCCACACTCACTGCACTCTACACTCTACACTCTACACTCTACACTCTACACTCTACACTCTACACTCTACACTCTACACTCTACACTCTACACTCTACACTCTACACTCTACACTCTACACTCTACACTCTACACTCTACACTCTACACTCTACACTCTACACTCTACACTCTACACTCCACACTCACTGCACATTACACTCTGCACTCCACATTCACTGCACTCTGCACTCTGCACTCTGCACTCCACACTCACTGCACTGCACTGCACACTCACTGCACTCCACACTCACTGCACTCCACACTCACTGCACTCCACACTCACTGAACTCTACACTCTGCACTGCACACTCACTGCACTCTACACTCTGCACTCCACACTCACTGCACTCCACACTCACTCACTCACTCACTCACTCACTCACTCACTCACTCACTCACTCACTCACTCACTCACTCACTCACTCACTCACTCACTCACTCACTCACTGCACTCTACACTCACTGCACTCTACACTCACTGCACTCTACACTCACTGCACTCTACATTCTGCACTCTACATTCTGCACTCTACATTCACTGCACTCCACACTCACTGCACTCCACACTCTGCACTCTACACTCTCTGCACTCCACACTCCACACTTTCTACACTCTACACACTCTGCACTCCACACTCGATGCACTCCACACTTTCTACACTCCACACACTCTGCACTCTGCACTCTACACTCTCTGCACTCCCCACTCTGCACTCCACACTCTCTGCACTCCACACTCTGTACTCTATACTCTCTGCACTCCACACTCACTACATTGTGCACTCCACACTCTCTGCACTTCACACTCTCTGAACTCCACACTCTCTGCACTCCACACTCTCTGCACTCCACACTCTCTGCACTCTACACTCCCTGTATTCCACACTCTTTGCACTCCACACGCTCTGCATTCTCTGCACTCCACACTCTGCACTCTACACTATGTACTCTCCACCCTCCACTTTGCAGTCTACACTCTGCAGCTTGCACTCTACACTTTCCACTCTGCAGTCTTCACTCCGCAGTATACACTCTGTAGCTTGTACTCTCCACTCTGCAGTCTTCACTCTGTAGTCTACACTTTGCAACTTGTACTCTCTACTCTCCACTCTTCACTTTCCATTCAGCAGCTTGCACTGTATACAGCTTGCACCCTACACTCTGTAGCTTACACTCTGCACTCTCCACTCCACCCTGTACTCTACACTACATGCCACACTCTGTACTTTCCACTCTCCACTAAGCACTCTGAAGTTTGAATTCTGCACTCCAAAGTCTACACTCAGCAATCTGCACTGCATACTCTGCACTCTGCACTCTGCACTCTACACTCCACAACCTACACTTTGTACTCTCCGCTAAGCACTCTACACGCTAGACTTTGCAACCACACTACACTACACTACACTACACTACACTACACTACACTACACTACACTACACTACACTACACTACACTACACTACACTACACTACACTACACTACACTACACTACACTACACTACACTACACTACACTACACTACACTACACTACACTACACTACACTACACTACACTACACTACACTACACTACACTACACTACACTACACTACACTACACTACACTACACTACACTACACTACACTACACTACACTACACTACACTACACTACACTACACTACACTACACTACACTACACTACACTACACTACACTACACTACACTACACTCAGTGCACTCTACACTCTCAGTACTCTATACTCTCAGTATACTCTACACTCTCAGTACACTCTACACTCTCAGTACACTCTACACTCTCAGTACAGTACAGTACAGTACAGTACAGTACAGTACAGTACAGTACAGTACAGTACAGTACAGTACAGTACAGTACAGTACAGTACAGTACAGTACAGTACAGTACAGTACAGTACAGTACAGTACAGTACAGTACAGTACAGTACAGTACAGTACAGTACAGTACAGTACACCACACCACACTACAGTACACTACACTACAGTACAGCACAGTACACTACAGTACAGCACAGCACAGCACAGTACAGTACAGTACAGTACAGTACAGTACAGTACAGTACAGTACAGTACAGTACAGTACAGTACAGTACAGTACAGTACAGTACAGTACAGTACAGTACAGTACAGTACATGCTCCACTCTAAGTGAACCCTACACTCTCAGTGCACTCTACACTCTCAGTGCACTCTACACTCTCAGTGCACTCTACACTCTCAGTACAGTACAGTACAGTACAGTACAGTACAGTACAGTACAGTACAGTACAGTACAGTACAGTACAGTACAGTACAGTACAGTACAGTACAGTACAGTACAGTACAGTACAGTACAGTACAGTACAGTACAGTACAGTACAGTACAGTACAGTACAGTACAGTACACCACACTACAGTACACTACACTACAGTACAGCACAGTACACTGCAGTACAGCACAGCACAGTACAGTACAGTACAGTACAGTACAGTACAGTACAGTACAGTACAGTACAGTACAGTACAGTACAGTACAGTACAGTACAGTACAGTACAGTACAGTACAGTACAGTACAGTACATGCTCCACTCTCAGTGCACCCTACACTCTCAGTGCACTCTACACTCTCAGTGCACTCTACACTCTCAGTGCACTCTACACTCTCAGTGCACTCTACACTCTCAGTACAGTACAGTACAGTACAGTGCAGTGCAGTGCAGTGCAGTGCAGTGCAGTGCAGTGCAGTGCAGTGCAGTGCAGTGCAGTGCAGTGCAGTGCAGTGCAGTGCAGTGCAGTGCAGTGCAGTGCAGTGCAGTGCAGTGCAGTGCAGTGCAGTACAGTACAGTACAGTACACGCTCCACTCTCAGTGCACTCTACACTCTCACTGCACTCCACACTCTCACTGCACTCTACACTCTCAGTGCACTCTACACTCTCAGTACAGTACATGCTCCACTCTCAGTGCACTCTACACTCTCACTGCACTCTACACTCTACACTCTACATTCTGCACCAAGCACTCAGCACTCAGCACTCTACACTCTCAGTGCACTCTGCACTCTCAGTACAGTACATGCTCCACTCTCAGTGCACTCTACACTCTCACTGCACTCTACACTCTACATTCTGCACCAAGCACTCAGCACTCTAGTGTCATTCTAAACTCTGTATCTGCATTTTCCAATCTGAACTCTAGACTCTACGTACAATTAATTCAAATTCAGTAAAAGTTTCCTGTTAAGAACCCTCACAGGAATTTTTTTTGCATAAAACCTGCATATTTATGTAATTGATAGTGGTCAACAGAGTGTTTATCTAGTTTGTAATACATAATTGCTTTAATTTTTAGATGATTTTATTCAAGTCATTTATTAAATTGTTTTTTGGGGGTTTAATAAAGGGCATGTACAAAACTAGTGATCACTTGATATTTAGTAATGTATTTAGAATACCTGTTCTTTGACTATCTCTTGCAAATTTTAAATTGTTTGGTTGCATTATTTCTTGTCGGACCTCATTAGGGAACTCAAATAAACAAAACTTTACAAGAAAGGTTGCTTGGTAGCTTCAGGAAGCATACAATACATCACTTGTATCACAAACATTCCTTCATTCAGTGCAAAAATGCTAGTTCGCTTAAACAGAGAAATGTGGTTTAATTGCAGACCTCTGTTCCCTAGTCTTCTTTTAAAGTGTTTATATTTTATAGTCTGTTTAGATCTACCAACTATAGGTTGATAATAGTTAATTGTAAGTTCAATTGGATTGGGACTTGAAATTTAGGACGACAGCTCATGGGTTATGGCGGCGGATGTACACGCAAGGATTTAAAAGTTTAAAAAATCCGTAAAAAATTCGATTTTAACTAGATGTTTAGGACAAATATGTGTTTAGTGAACAATTTACTTTAATCGTTATATGAATTCTTACCTTATACACAATGATATTACGGCGTTGTAGTTTTTTTTTGTCGAATTGTTTCATTTCACACAGTATAAAACTTCATGTCAGATGACAAGCAAAAACGAAAAACCGAACCATCCAGTATTTCCACACTTCACTGGCCAGTTTGAGATCGGCTTTTTCTTTTACATTGCGTTCTCAAGAGTTGAACATAAAAAATAGAAACAATATTATATTATTCATATGATATTGATAAGTTTTTTTAATCAACGTCGTGGCGTTCATGCTGAAAAACACTGACTTTTTATAGCAACCCGTTATAAAATTTTACTTACTGTGTTCAAAGCTTGATATTCTTCGTAACATTTCTTTATTAAAAGTCCTCAGCTCTGCCTGGTGGTGGTATTTACAGTTGTAGTGAACTTTGTCTCTTCCAAGGATACAATTCAGACGTTATAAATGTTGTGGTTTACTGTTATTTTCTTAAAAAAACTCTTTTTCAGACAAAAAAATTATAAAAACCTTCGCCCCGCAGCTCTGGACTTCGGACTGAAAAAAGTGGCGTGATGTTTCGTCATCACTTGGAATAAATGGCGCAGTTTACCATATAAGGTCTGGTTACGTCACCAGCTTGCAAGCAACAACACGTTAACGTGTTCTTTTAACACGCTGGCGTGTTCTTCACCGACAGTCATCGGCAACAACACGTTAATGTATGTTTTTCATTCTTCAGTAACAACACGTCGGTGTGTTCTTTTAACACGCTGGCGTGTTCTTCAGCAACAATTTTTGGCGACAACACGTTGATGTGTTCTTTTAACACGTCGACGTGTTCTACTCCAACAACACGTTGATGTGTTATTTTAACACGTCGGCGTGTTTTATGGCTTTTGCAACACACTTTTGCTGTGTTGTAGCAGTTTTTTGACGTGTTGTTGGTTTTTGATGGCGTGTTGTTTAAATTTGGTGTGTTGTTACAACACGCTAGAACTTATATAGACGTGTTCTTCTGAAAAAACAACACACAGACGTGTTATAACTTCACAAGGCAAGGTTTTCATAACACGTCAACGTGTCGTATGAACACGTCGACGTGTTCTAACAACACGCTTACAACACGTCAAGTTTTCTAGTGTGTGGACCACAACTTTGACTGAAGTTTTCAAAATCCTAAATCCGCCCCTGATTCTGAAGAATATGAGCTTCAATCTACCCATCTTCAATCTACTTCTTCTGCGAATAATTGTCACAGAGTTGATTAAACGTTCCCGTAATTTTTTGTGAAACGTGAAATGGCAGTTTTCTTATCCGTGAAATGAGAAATGACTTTTTTATTTCCCGTGAAACCACAGGTGACCCAACCGCACACTAAGGTTTACAGTTGTTGTACTTGTTATATATATAAACTTGGAAAATGTTGCCGTATTTTAACTTATAGTTCCGTAAATCATTAAAATAAACTTACTTTTGACAGTTCATCTCTCATGTTGTCTACCTTCAGTGAGTTGAAACTTGTAGCGGCAATAGTTTCGAATGGCGTTCGACCCCGTTAAATAATCACGAGTGTGTTTAACAAATAAAATATAAAGCTCCGTGTATATGTACTCTTATAAAGGCACGTTTGACGTCATGTGAACACGAAAGAAGTTGAGTAGAGGCACGAGGCGATAGCCGAGCCAACCAATCAGAGCGTGCGTAGAGGACACCTTATTTTATAAATATATATAACTCATTCCTAGTCTACTTACTTCGCCTTAAAACAACTGTAACCACGTCCCCCCTCTACAAGTTTCTCCACGGATTTAAGCTTTTCACGAGAACGGGCTTGGAGACCATCGATTGCCCCCCTCGCCCCCCCCCCCCCCTGGCTATATACGCCACTGCAGAGACCATCTCATTTATATACCAAACAAATTGAAATATCTCAAAAATGATACAGAAAAGTATTTTCCATTACAATTTCACGAGTTCTTTCAAAGTTGACAAACATAATTTATATTGCCAATACCAGTTTTAAGGTTTATCGCAGCACAATAAGTTATTGGATTGTTGTAATATTAACGTTGCAAGCATTATTGTTAGGGGGGGTTTTCATTTACATGGTTGGACCGGTCAGTGGGGCTGTCAGACTGTAAAATTTGTTCCTAATCAAAAGCAAGTCCACTCTAGCTGGTCTGATCGGTCTGACCTTGTAAATTGGAAAGCGCCCATATATACTGTAGATCTCTTGCACATGACGTCAACGGTCATTTGGAGGACAACTTCAAAGTCCCGACGTTCAACAGAGCGAAGGGTTGCTACATGTTTTGTTAAATAGTTCTGTATCACATTATTATTAATCAAAATTTCATTATTTAGAAAATTTGTCCTCCACCAAACGAATAATTGGTTTATGTAATATTTAAAGGCCGACAATGAGGACTAGACCGGGTTTTCAAGTTCGGCGACGTTTTGTACACTAGGTCTCGCAGTTCCTTGACATAGAGATCAGTGATACTGACCACTAGTTGCTTTTCAATTCTAGGACCGCTGACCAGACCGCCTAAAAGCAGACGGAAGACGCTACCATCAGTGTGTAGATTTGACAATCGAAATGTTACAGTTGGATACAAGTGGCATCCTTACCTTGAACCACACGGCTTTAATTTTTGCATAACCTGTAAATGTCAAAAGGTACGGAAAAATTTGAAATTGATATATACTCTTTACAGTCTTTATTTTTTGTGATTGTTGTTGAAATAGCTTTTTCAAAGAATGTCATTATTTACGATTTACAACAAACTATTGATGCTTTTATCACGACCTTCAAACATTTAATAAAATTTTATTATTTTTAACATATTTTTATTTATACAACTCATGTTGCCATGGTGGCATGATTGACATAACGACAACTTCTAATGTTGGAAGCTAAAAATTATTGGGGGGGGGGGGGGGGGAGGACACAATAGCGTTCGCGTCCAGCGAAGTGGGTCTCCCTGAGCGCCGTTTGCGCGAGTTTGGGAGGGTGTGTGCGGTACTGCAGGGGACTTCTGAAATGTATTCTGGTGAATTTTAAGCTAAAATATATAGGTAGAGAAATTATTGGAAAACACTTTTTATGGAAACATAATTAATATTTATATGTTTGTACAATTATAATTTTACTGTTTGTACAAAAGTATTGGGCCAACAAAATTATTACACAACCCCCAAATATTATTAGGCCATGTCTACACTAATCCGGAAAACGGAGACTTTTTGATAGGGTTAGGCATTTCGTTCACACTAATCCGGCGTCTTCGGTGACCGAAAACGGCGCGTTTCGAAAACGCTTTCCGGAGTGGAGACATTCGAAGACGCCGTTTTTCTGCACCAGTGTGGACGGCAAAAACGAAGCTTTTCGAAAACGATGATGTTACGATTATATTATCTTGGTTTCAATCACCTAGAATTATTTATTCATACCCCTGTAGATCTTTTTAGCGTTTTACCAAACAGCGAAAACGATTCGAAAACGCTAGTGTGGACGGAAAACATTTGATAACGAGGACGAGGTCTCCGTTTTCGTTTGAAAACGGATTATAGTGTGGACATGGCCTATCCAAAGATTGCTGTAACTTCGTTGGGAGATGTGTTAGTGAAATTAACCTGATATGTACAGGGGCGGATTTAGGGGGGGGGGGGGGGTACGTGGTGGATTGGGTGGCTAGCCACCCCCCTCTGGTCTAGAAAAAAGTAATAAATGATGCTAAATATTGATGCGCCTTCGTTGAGAGCTGGTCTGCGGTTACCTCATCGCGGGCAGAAAACAAACATGGACTGTCCGTTGAAGTTACTGAGCTACTATTGTTCTTTCGTTTAGGACAGCTCTAGTTGAACGTGAAGTTGTAGTTTTCATTTTCTTTTTTTAAGTGGGTTTTTTTTAAAGTATTACAAAAAAGTACAAGTAACCCAAATATATAACTTTTTTCTACTGCTGAGTGCTCAAACGTGCTGCTAAAAATGGCTATCAAAATGCTGGAAATGCCATTTCAGAGACCCAAGAACTCAAAAATTTCCGGGGGGGGGGCATGCCCCCGGACCCCCCTAGAAGGCTGGGGCTTCGCCCTCGGCCACCCCCCTTTCAACAATCCTAGATCCGCCCCTGATGTATCTTCATAAACTTGGTTCACTAGCAGGCCGTTCTTAATCACTTTCGAATTCCGAACTTTTGCGTATGCGATAAAAAATCACGACACTTTCTAAATTTGTCGTTGGTTGTCTATGATGAACTGACAATTTAGCATTGCATGTTATTATACAATATAGGTCATTGTCATTGTTTTATCTATTTGAGTATTTGTGTTCACGTATAGTTATCCCAGTGGTATGAATGTACTACTTTTCGCTTGTAGAATGGTCGAACACTTTGTGAAAGAACGCAATGTAAAGAAGTAACATGTCCTGGAAAGAAAATACCACGTGGAAAGTGTTGCCCAGTCTGCCCAAGTAAGGAAACTTTTATGTGGTTTAAAATTTGTTTTAGCCCGTCTGCACGGTGTGGAGCACTGCCGTGACGTCAGCGTTTTTGAAAGGAAACAACTTTATCACATCGACCTAAATTACGTTTATAGCTAACTTTTTAGCCATCACCAAAGTTCATAA
Source organism: Corallium rubrum (assembly GCA_964035015.1). Lineage (NCBI taxonomy): Eukaryota > Metazoa > Cnidaria > Anthozoa > Scleralcyonacea > Coralliidae > Corallium > Corallium rubrum. Next base: position 43,688,342 of record OZ035997.1, read on the forward strand.
TTTTAATTTTAGGGTTAGGGTTGGAATTAGGATTAGTGGTTTTGTCAGGGTTAGGTGTACAATCAAGAGAGGAATTATATTTTAGTGAGGTTTAGGTGGATGGATGTGATGTAGTGCCTAAATTTCTTTTCGAAAGCTTCGTTTTTACCTGTGCACATGGGAATTAAAAAGGGCTGTTTTCAACAATTTTAACTTGGGAGAGCCTTCATTTACATGTGGATGGAAGACGGAAGGCTAGCTAATTTTAAAAATAGATTGGGTATTCAGCACTGACCATGGACTGCAGGCACTATCCAAAAATTACTTGAACAAAGATGACGGCAAGGTCAGTGGATACTATAACACGGGGGGAAAACTATATAGACCTTATTCAAAAATTGCCGACGAATTAAAATTATTTATATATTTATCAAATTCATTAATAATTCATGAAGAAAATTCAAAAGAAATGAATATTTAATCAATATCTGTAAATCGTACACTTTCGTCTTGATTTACATAAATGTTTCCCTCAATTTACTTAGCTAAAATCACTTCAACTTGAAAAATAGTTTGAAAACATGGCTATTTAGATGCATCCATTTGATAAGTACGATAAAGCATTCGCAGCCGATCTGTATCTGATTTACTAAAGGACGGGACACACTGATAGTTGGGCCGAACTATTCGCCGCCGAATTTATTGAGGCGACGCTGTGGACACACAGGGCGAATTCCTGTTTCGATTCATCGCCGAATAGCTCGCCTGCAAATGATTCACGCATGCGTCGATGAGTTAACTATTTGTCACATGCATGTGATAAAAACGTGGCGGTGTCGAGAAACAAGCGAAAAGTAACAGTTGCAGTGAGTATTGTGTTGCTTCTACGACGAATGCGCGAACGTAGAAAGCGCTGGGGAAATAGGAAGGACTGGGTAAAACCCTCTCGAGTTTATCATTCTGCAATAAATATTTTCGCCGCCTCTTTTTGGACACGGTCTCTATATTCTGCCCGGCTGGTATCGCACAAATTCAGCTTTGATTCCCATAATATGACGAGTTCCTCTTCCTTTTCTAAGCTCCACGCTGCATTGTTGATGGCCGCCATTTTCTTTGTTTGTCATATGACGCTTCGAAGGCTGCATGTAATTGGCTAAGGAATTTTATGGCTCGCGATACACTTCGCCCAGGTGGGCACACTCGCCGAATGTGTCGCCAGCGATAAATATTCGGGCGAAAGTATAGGCGAAATTTGCTGGCGATCGGTTCGCCAGAACGATTCGCCGTGAAAATTCGCCTAGTGTGTCCCGTCCTTACGGCTCACTTGCAGTTCGCCTTGTAAATTAGATACAGATCGCTGCTCATGCTTTATCTATTACTTATAAATTAACCCTTATGAACTCGTGGGAAATTCAAAATAATTTTTACTTTTAAATGAGGTCATATAAGGGCTAATTTATATGCACATAAAAGAATTCTAATTCGGCGCCCATTTTTGAATAAGGTCTACAAGCCGCCATTATGGTTCGGTCAGTCCTTAACCCTTTAACAGGAAAATTGTTACGAGAGTTCTTCACTTGACAAGTGAAATTGTCTGCATGACGTCAGGTAGATCAGCTGTAAAACCTATAATAAAGCTGTGCGAAATCGTTCGGGTTACCTAATGGGTTAATTATTTCGAGTCGACGGATTCTCTCTGTTATAAGCGGGATGTGTAAAATGTCGCCCGCTCGACTTTTTCTTCTGTCTTGTGAGTTTCCATGTGGAACGTGGTGGAACGAAGTAGAAAACTATTGAATTTGTACAATATAGAAAAGTCGAGCGCGCGATATTTTACGCCTAGTGGAAATCCAGCTTTAAGGCGGTTTCCACTAGGCGAAAAATGTCGCGCGAAGCGACATTTTCTTTTGTCTCGCAAGCTCTGGAGTGGAACTAATTAGCCAAGACAAAAGAAAAATGTCGAGTCGGTCGACAAATGTCGCCTAGTGGAAAACCGCCTTAAAGGCAGTTTTCCACTAGGCGAAAAATGTCGCGCGAAGCGACATTTTCTTTTGTCTCGCAAGCTCTCGAGTGGTACTAATTAGCCAAGACAAAAGAAAAATGTCGAGTCGGTCGACAAATGTCGCCTAGTGGAAAACCGCCTTGAAGGCGGATTTCCATTCAGCTTTTCTTGTCGAGCGAGTGACTTTTTGCGATCGCTTTCTTTGTCTCATGAGTCCTCGGGTGGAACGGATCCAGTCCAGAGCCCACAAGACAGAAGAAAGCGATCACAAAATGTCGATCGCGCGATAAAAAGCACTGAATGGAAACCAGGCTTAAAGGCAGACTGCCAGAGTGAAAAAGTCGCCTCAAAAGAGTTTTAGATTTGACTGTACGACTACGAGTACAGCTACGCAACTATACACGATTTTTCATTGTACGCGGCGCCTTCTTGTTTTTCCATCTTGTACCTACTGACGAGATAAACTTGTAGTTGTGGTCACCTTTCATCTGAGTACGGGTTATGAGGAGGAGTTCATACTGAATTGAGCGGCTACATAAATTTATCACTTTAGTACGAGATAACGAAACGACATGGCGCATACAATAATAACGAATCTCGGAGTAGGAGTTCCACAGAATAAAGAACTAACAATATTCTGTGGTCGTACACAGGCTTGGACTGGTTTTTAGAAGTACAATATAGCTGCCTATTGTCCCAAGGAAAAATAGCACATACTCGTAGTTGTACGTAATTAAAGCTTTCTGATATCAGGGCCATGCATTTATGCCCGTATAAATTGTCATTTGTTCGTGACTAAAGTTAGTCGCGACTAAAATAAGAACAGGGTTGAAAGCTAGTCCAAAATAAGTCGTGACTTATAGAAATTGACCGTTTATACGGGTGTCTTCGCGACCTACATAGAACGCGTCTTATAATTAAGTCGCGACTTATTTTCTCCCGTTTAAAGTGCCTATGAAACGAAATTTCACTTCAGTTTTTTAAGATTGTATTTGGAAAAACACCTAAGATAATAAAAATTGGCTTTTACGTGCCTTTCAAATCTTATACCATTCTTGAGTTATTAGCTATGCAATTTGAGCACTGACATCACATACAACGGTATGTGGGAGAAAACGGAAAATCAGTCATATCTTTGCATTGGTTTGACTAAACTGAATCAAACATTCAGTATGGTCTGATTACATCTGCAATGTGTGGTTTCGTGTAGTTAAACCAATCCAAAGATAAAACTGATTTTCCGTTTTCTCCGACATACAACGTGTTACGTCATTGCTCAAATTACATAGCCAATAACTCAAGAATGGGATAAGATTTGAAAGGCGTGTAAAAGCCATTTTTCGTTATCTTATTAGGTGCTCTACAATTACAAATACAATTTTAAAAAAGTGAAATGAAATTTCGTTTCATAGGCATTTTGCATTTATAATAATATGGGGGTCCCCCTATTATATTAATATGGGGGTCCCCCTATTATTATATTAATATGGGGGTCCCACAGTTCCGCTATAGGTTAGTGCCACAATATAACAATGCAATTTCCATATGAATGCTCATTTTATTTTATTTTTTCTCACTCAGGTAATTTTATGATTGAGAAAACAGACAGTGCCAATAACGTGCTAATTGTTGTTGAATAACTATCACATATTCTTTTTTAGATCCAGTTTCTCCGAAATCATGTCGTTATAAAAGAAAGCGTTACAACCCGGGGCAGGTGTGGGGACCGCTGATGGAAAACCAAGATAAAACATCTAACAATTGTGCTGAATGTATTTGTTATGTAAGAAAAAATTACATTACAGTTTTTAATATGCATGTATAACTGAACAATTGTATGACGAAAGGCTATTTATTAGCAGGTAATTACCGATTTGTTTGGCAAAATTAGTCTTCAGTATTAAACATGCCGAAATATGTTACTTTGTTGGAGTTCAATTATCCGACAGACTGGCTTTGAAATCTGCCGAGTCAGTATTAGACAGTATTATTATATTGAAGATCAGGGCGCTTATTTATATAAGCCTTGTTGAACCCTGATGAGATGATGCAAGAAACCAACCGTACGATGATTCGTGTATGCCATGCAGTCGCTTTTTCAATCCTTCGAGTACCAGGTTTCCCTATTGACGAGAGCAAAATACTAGAATATACTCTAGTATAGGTATACTCACTCAGAGCGTCGGACTCACTGTTGGTTCCGCGTTTTAACACCCGTTTCATGCACAACTCAGTAGCATACAGAGGATCAGTTTTATTGAACATCGTGACTACCAGTGAACATGCAGTCATTTGTGGACACCTTTAAAAACTTTAACGTTTCAGTTACGTTCGTTTCTACTCACGAACTTTAAAAACAATGATTTTGTATATAATTAAGAATATTTTATTATTATTTGGTCAATGACGGAATTAGTTTAGGCTTTAAGTTTAGGTTTTAGATTATATTTTAATGTACTTACAACAATACGACCGACCCCATAAGCTGTAAACTTAAAACTGTTTATTGTATTCAAATAAAGGCAATCAATCAATCAATCAATCGGTCGGTCGGTCGGTCGGTCGGTCGGTCGGTCGGTCGGTCGGTCGATCGGTCGATCAATCCATCAATCAATCCGAGATACTTTTCAACACCGCGGCCAAACGTTTTGCCCCTGCGTGAACTCTCGACTAAAAAAGGAGCGGGAAACTATTGTTCTTCTGTAATTCGATCGACGCAACTGACACTCGTTTCTTATAAGTTCTAAGAAAACTACTGAAACTCTAAGTATAGCTGCATTATTAAGGTGGGGGTCTACCTAAACTTTGAAAATAATGGTTGACCGGGTTCATATGCATGCTAATCCATGGGTGTTCATACCAACCCAGCATGTTATACATCGAAAGAAAGCTTATTAAACAAAGATTACAAATAAAATAATTTTAGATGCTTTAATTTAAAATTGACCCTGAAATAAGGTGAAGAGTGCGAGCCCGTGATCAGAAAAAAAAGCATTTAGTCAAGATACAAGATCTCATGACCATTTTGGTAAATTATCTGTGTTTAATGATTTTTATGAACTACATAAGCAGGAGATTGTTTTCAGCGATTGAATTTTTAATATTGCATCCTGGTTATCCACAGTGCTATTTTGAAAATTGAGAAAATTTAGGATCGAAAAATATTGTTGATTTTTTCATCATATTTTTTGTCATTACAACATATACCACATTTCTTGTAGTGTTTACCCTTGCAAACTCTTGCAAACAACCTCTTAATTGTAATGTATGTATGTATGTATGTATGTATGTATGTATGTATGTATGTATGTATGTATGTATGTATGTATGTATGTATGTATGTATGTATGTATGTATGTATGTATGTATGTATGTATGTATGTATGTATGTATGTATGTATGTATGTATGTATATATATATATATATATATGTATATATATATATATATATGTATGTATGTATATATATATATGTATGTATATATATATATATATATATATATATATATATATATATATATATATATATATATAGCATGTTCTAAGGATTTAAGGTGAAGGAAAATTCGAGTGTAGAATATATACATTCGTAGAATATATACATGTATATATTCTACACTCGAATTTTCCTTCACCTTAAATCCTTAGAACATGCTATGTAATCGAGTGAAATGCCCAATATCATATATATATATATATATGTATTTATTAAGTGAAAAAGCTGTCGCTACTCGAGTTTCACGCTTACACGCGATCGTCAGGCAACTGACAGACTCGATCTAGTTAAACTCTATTTACATGATGAAACGAGGTGTCGTGTTACGTGTCTACATTTACTAAAGAGTTCAGAGCGAAGCCCGCCACCTGTACCAGAGTTGAAAGGCTTTGAAGACGACGTTATTAAGATGATCTCTAACACCCAATTCCGAGACGGCAACGACGAGTTTATCAAATCTCTAGAAGACGACAAACGGAAGATCACATCATCAAACAACCTCTTCGTTCCCGCGGACAAAACGAGAAATATGTACGAGATGGACGCGCCTACATACATCAAGTTACTGACGGAAAACGTAACAAAAACCTATAAATTGGCACAGGAGAACAGCATGAATAGTATCAACGATGAACTGAAACACATAGCCGACGGATTAAAGATAAGCAACCGTATAGAGCCTATGGCACAATCGAAAGCCTTCATATCCCTTAAAGACCACAAGGACAATTTCGAGAACCACCCGCAATGCCGACTTATCAACCCTGCCAAGAGTAACCTCGGAAAGGTCAGCAAGTCCATCCTTGACCGTATCAACACCGATATCCGTAACGAAACCCGAAGCAACCAGTGGCGCAACTCCGACGATACGATATCGTGGTTTACCAGTATACCCAACAAGAATAGACACACGTTTTTATCGTTCGACATCGTAGATTTTTATCCATCCATTTCCGAGCAATTACTAGACGACGCCATCAATTGGTCTAAGCAATTCACCACCATTTCCGAAAACGACATCAAAATCATCAAACACGCAAGAAAATCCCTCCTTTTTAACAACGGCAAAGCATGGACAAAACAAAACTCGCTCAACTCTTTTGACGTAACCATGGGCAGCTATGACGGCGCCGAAATATGTGAATTAGTTGGCCTATTTTTCCTCAGCACGCTCGAGAACCGATTTGGAAACCAAATAGGATTATACCGAGACGACGGCCTAGCAGCTATCACCACCACCTCCGGAAGATTAGCAGACAAGGCGCGCAAAGATCTGATCCAAATCTTCGCAAATTTCGGCCTGAAAATCACGGCCGGTGCTAACCTGAAACGCGTAAATTTCCTCGACATAACGTTTGACCTAACTGACGGTACGTACAAACCATACAGAAAACCTAACGACGAACCACTTTACGTTAACCGACTATCTAACCACCCTCCCTCCATACTACGCCAACTACCATTATCAATCAACAAACGCATCAACAAACTCTCATGCGACAAACGAACATTCGACGCTGCCGCACCGCTCTACAACGACGCCTTAAAACACAGCAACTTTGACACAAACCTCACATACGAACCACCCGCGCAGAACGCAAACGACTACCCTAACTATAACCATCAACGAAAACGGAACAGACAACGCAACGCTATTTGGTATAACCCACCTTTTAGTAAGAACGTTAAAACGAACATAGGACGAGACTTTCTATCACTACTTGACAAACACTTCCCCCCTTCCAACAAACTATATAGCATATTCAACCGACATACTGTACGAGTCAGTTACAGCTGCCTACCTAACATGAAATCTTTTATTTCCCAACACAACAACAAAATACTCAACCAACACACCAAACAACAAACGGACACTCAAAACACAAACGATTGCAACTGCAGACGACCAGACGCATGCCCGGTCGAGAAGAAATGCCTGTCCGAAAGCGTGGTCTACCAAGCTGATGTTACCACAGTTAACAACAATGAGACGAAATCGTACGTAGGCGTAACGGGCGGAGCATTCAAGAACAGATACCGAAACCACACAAAGTCGTTTTCACACAGAAAATACGCCGATGAAACGGAACTGTCAAAGTATATTTGGAGATTGAGTGATTCTAAGCGCGCGTTCAAGATAAATTGGTCGCTAAGAAAGAAAATTCCCGCCTACAAAATCGGCTCGCGAAGGTGTAACTTGTGCTTGGAAGAAAAACTAATCTTACTGAAGGACCGGAAACACGAACTACTGAACAGACGCTTTGAACTCTTTAGTAAATGTAGACACGTAACACGACACCTCGTTTCATCATGTAAATAGAGTTTAACTAGATCGAGTCTGTCAGTTGCCTGACGATCGCGTGTAAGCGTGAAACTCGAGTAGCGACAGCTTTTTCACTTAATAAATAAATATTCGCTCTACCTATAATGGTATTGAGCGCTCTAAAACCTTTTGCCAACTGTGTGACTTTGTTACATATTCTTCTTGGTATATATATATGTATATATGTTCGTTAAGAGTTCTCCGGATTCAATGTACTTTTTCTTGAGCTTTCGACTCGGTGCTCAAGAAAAAGTACATTGAATCCGGAGAACTCTTAACGAACACATTATGCCTGGATTACAAATCTTCAAGTCATATATATATATATATATATACCGAGAATTGACTGTAACAAAGTGATTACAGAACTTGTCAATGGTTTTAGAGCGCTCAATACCATTACCGGTAGAGCGGATAATATTTATTTATTCGGTAGACTTGCTGTGCTACTCGGAGTTTCACGCAGTAAAGCGATCGTCAGGCAACTGACAGATCTGGTGAAGCTACTCTCTATTTACAGTGTGATATTAGGTATCGTGTTTCATGTCTGCACTTGGTGAATAGTTCGGATCGTTTGTTCAATAGTGAATTGTTCTTGTTTTTCATAATTGTTAGTTTTTCCTCGAGGCAAAGGTTGCACCTTCTGGAACCAGCTTTGTAGGCGGAAACATTCTTAAGAAGCGACCATATGATGGAAAATGGTTTCTTTGCTGCTTTCAATTTCCATACGTGTTTAGACAGTTCCGTTTCCGTTGAGTATTTTTTGTGAGTGAATGATTTGGCGTGGTTTCTATATCTCGTTTTGAAGTCGTCGGCGGTAACTCCAATGTACTTTGCTGGTTCGTTGTTGTCTGTCGAAACTTCAGCTTGGTATACCACACTTTTTGTAAGGCATTTACCTTCGGTCGGGCATTTGTCGGGTTGTCTGCAGTTGCACTGCCGCGTGTCGTCTGTGTTGTTTGTGTTCGTGTGTCTCGTGTGTTTGTTTAGTATTTTCCTGTTGTGTCTGTTTATGAATGAGTTCATGTTGTCAAGGCAGCTGTAGCTAATTCGTACGTTGTGTCGGTTGAAGATTTTGTGTAGTTTGTTAGAAGGTGGAAAGTGTTTGTCAATCAGTTGAAGGAACCGTTGTCCGATGTTTGATTTTACGTTCTTGCTGTAAGGGGGGTTGTACCATATATTGTTGCGTTGTCTGTTTCGTCTTTGTGTTCGGTTGCTGTCACTGTTGTTTTCGTCACTTGTGGGTTGTTCGTAGGTTAGAGTTGCGTCAAAGTTGCTTTGTCTTAAAGCGTCGTTGTACAGTTGGGATGAAGCGTCAAATGTTTGTTTGTTACATGAGAGTTTGTTGATGCGTTTGTTAATGGATGAAGGTAGTTGGTTTACGATAGCGGGTGGGTGGTTAGATAGGCGATTGATGTAGAGGGGGTCGTCGTTCGGTTTTCTGTACGGTTTGTATGTGCCGTCAGTCAAGTCAAGTGTTACGTCTAAGAAGTTTACCCGCCTCAGGTTTGCCGTAGCTGTGATCTTCAGCCCGAAGTTGTTGAAGGTTTCGATCAGCTGTTTTCTGGCTTTGTCGGCTAATCTGCCTGATGTTGTTTTGATGGCAGCTAGGCCGTCATCGCGGTAGAGGCCGATGTTCTCGAAGCGTTCTTCCAGCGCGTTCAGGATGAATAGGCCGACAAGCTCGCAGATCTCGGCGCCGTCGTAACTTCCCATGGTTACATCAAATGCGTCGGTGGCGTTTCTTTTTGTCCAGGTTTGGTTGTTGTTGAACAGGAGAGATTGTCTGGCGTGTTTAATGATTTTGATGTCGTAGTCGGTGATGTCGGTATGTTGTTTGGCCCAGTTGATAGCGTCGTCGAGTAAGTGTTCTGAGATTGATGGGTAGAATTCTGTGATGTCGAAGTTCAGGAATGTGTATTTGTCCTTGTTGTTAATCGCTTTGAACCACTCAATGGTATCGTCGGTGTTGCGCCATTGATTACTGTGAGTCTGCTCGCGGATGTTGCTGTTTATTCGGTCGAGTATCGCCTTGCTAACCTTGCCGAGATTACTCTTGGCAGGATTAATAAGGCGGCATTGAGGGTTGTTGTCAAAGTTCTCCTTATGGTCTTTGAGAGAGATGAATGCCGGTGTTTGTGCCATTGGTTCAATGCGGTTTGCGATATTTAAATGAGTAGCGATGTTCTTCAGTTCGTTGTTGATGTTCTTTGCGGTGTTGTCTTCTGCCAGTTTGTATGTCTTCGTCACGTTTTCGGTCAGTAGTTTATTATATGCTGGGGCGCTCATCTCGTACATGTTTCTTGTCTTGTCGGCCGGGATGAAAACATTTTGGGATGTCCGTATTCTTTTCTTGTCCTCTTCTACCGTCTTGGTGAATTCGTCGGAGTGTTTTCGGAATTTAATATTCTCGATCATTTGCGCCACGTCATCCTCAAATTGCTTCATCTCGGGAACTTGCGGAGGTGTTCGTTTCGATTTCAGGCCATATGTGGGGGTTTGGTTCGTTTGTTGTTTGTCGTTTCCTTGTAGAAAGAAATGCGCTTTCCAGCGCATTCGTTGGATAACGGATTCCGTTTTGCTGATTATGTTTCGTCGATATTCGTCATGGGTTGGCAGTCCAATGTTTTTGAGAGAGTAATTAAACCGGATCTGTTGCATGCCCACTGTGTTATTTAATACCAATCCAAGTAGAGCGCTCAACTAAGATTAGGAGCGATAATATACCGAGAATTGACTGTAACAAAGTGATTACAGAACTTGTCAATGGTTTTAGAGCGCTCAATACCATTACCGGTAGAGCGGATAATATTTATTTATTCGGTAGACTTGCTGTGCTACTCGGAGTTTCACGCAGTAAAGCGATCGTCAGGCAACTGACAGATCTGGTGAAGCTACTCTCTATTTACAGTGTGATATTAGGTATCGTGTTTCATGTCTGCACTTGGTGAATAGTTCGGATTCCCAAAAACGGACATCCCAAAATGTTTTCATCCCGGCCGACAAGACAAGAAACATGTACGAGATGAGCGCCCCAGCATATAATAAACTACTGACCGAAAACGTGACGAAGACATACAAACTGGCAGAAGACAACACCGCAAAGAACATCAACAACGAACTGAAGAACATCGCTACTCATTTAAATATCGCAAACCGCATTGAACCAATGGCACAAACACCGGCATTCATCTCTCTCAAAGACCATAAGGAGAACTTTGACAACAACCCTCAATGCCGCCTTATTAATCCTGCCAAGAGTAATCTCGGCAAGGTTAGCAAGGCGATACTCGACCGAATAAACAGCAACATCCGCGAGCAGACTCACAGTAATCAATGGCGCAACACCGACGATACCATTGAGTGGTTCAAAGCGATTAACAACAAGGACAAATACACATTCCTGAACTTCGACATCACAGAATTCTACCCATCAATCTCAGAACACTTACTCGACGACGCTATCAACTGGGCCAAACAACATACCGACATCACCGACTACGACATCAAAATCATTAAACACGCCAGACAATCTCTCCTGTTCAACAACAACCAAACCTGGACAAAAAGAAACGCCACCGACGCATTTGATGTAACCATGGGAAGTTACGACGGCGCCGAGATCTGCGAGCTTGTCGGCCTATTCATCCTGAACGCGCTGGAAGAACGCTTCGAGAACGTCGGCCTCTACCGCGATGACGGCCTAGTTGCCATCAAAACAACATCAGGCAGATTAGCCGACAAAGCCAGAAAACAGCTGATCGAAACCTTCAACAACTTCGGGCTGAAGATCACAGCTACGGCAAACCTGAGGCGGGTAAACTTCTTAGACGTAACACTTGACTTGACTGACGGCACATACAAACCGTACAGAAAACCGAACGACGACCCCCTCTACATCAATCGCCTATCTAACCACCCACCCGCTATCGTAAACCAACTACCTTCATCCATTAACAAACGCATCAACAAACTCTCATGTAACAAACAAACATTTGACGCTTCATCCCAACTGTACAACGACGCTTTAAGACAAAGCAACTTTGACGCAACTCTAACCTACGAACAACCCACAAGTGACGAAAACAACAGTGACAGCAACCGAACACAAAGACGAAACAGACAACGCAACAATATATGGTACAACCCCCCTTACAGCAAGAACGTAAAATCAAACATCGGACAACGGTTCCTTCAACTGATTGACAAACACTTTCCACCTTCTAACAAACTACACAAAATCTTCAACCGACACAACGTACGAATTAGCTACAGCTGCCTTGACAACATGAACTCATTCATAAACAGACACAACAGGAAAATACTAAACAAACACACGAGACACACGAACACAAACAACACAGACGACACGCGGCAGTGCAACTGCAGACAACCCGACAAATGCCCGACCGAAGGTAAATGCCTTACAAAAAGTGTGGTATACCAAGCTGACGTTTCGACAGACAACAACGAACCAGCAAAGTACATTGGAGTTACCGCCGACGACTTCAAAACGAGATATAGAAACCACGCCAAATCATTCACTCACAAAAAATACTCAACGGAAACGGAACTGTCTAAACACGTATGGAAATTGAAAGCAGCAAAGAAACCATTTTCCATCATATGGTCGCTTCTTAAGAATGTTTCCGCCTACAAAGCTGGTTCCAGAAGGTGCAACCTTTGCCTCGAGGAAAAACTAACAATTATGAAAAACAAGAACAATTCACTATTGAACAAACGATCCGAACTATTCACCAAGTGCAGACATGAAACACGATACCTAATATCACACTGTAAATAGAGAGTAGCTTCACCAGATCTGTCAGTTGCCTGACGATCGCTTTACTGCGTGAAACTCCGAGTAGCACAGCAAGTCTACCGAATAAATAAATATATATATATATATATATATATATATGTATATAATATTTAAAAACCGCGCAGGAGGGCTTTATCGGATATAAAACACGAGGCGATAGCCGAGTGTTTTAGAGCCGATAAAGCTCGCACTACAAGGTTTTTAAATGACTTCTAAAATGCATCACTTCATGCGTTCATTGGCGTAGTAATTTTGAAAATTAAGCTTATCTCAGACGTTAAAAACCAGCGAGAAACTTAGAGCGAGTCTATACCACATATATAGATCCGATACGCTTATGATTTTTCTTATATATATATATATGTATATCAGCTTGACTCCATGGAAAGTCGTGTTAGGATTTTATCGAAGTCTTTAACGAGTTATCTTCGGAAGTTGTTTAAATTTGGTATACCCTTTCTCCTCCTCCTCATCCACAATATGCGTCTTTATCTGCTAAGTTGCCTTTTTTAAACTTCGGGCTTTTAAATTTTGTTTAACATTTATAAACAAAGTTTTTTCGTATGTTTTTGCTGTACAAGCTGTCGTATAAGTTAAACGCAGGGAAAATTCTGAGCCCCAGACGGGACTTGAACCCACAACCTTCCGAAATGACAGCCAGATGGTAGACCGAGGTTGTTAACTTGTAAGTAGTTGTGTCAACTTGTAGCCCAACAAGTACTTGTGACACACGTGCGGATTGACTAGTTCCCAGGCGTATAAATATCGAAAACAACTTCGGTCTACCATCTGAGCTCCATACATTCGGAAGTTGTGGGTTCGAGTCCCTTCTGGAGCTCAGAGTTTTCTCTGAGTTTAACTTACGCCAGCTTGTACAGGAAAAAGATACGAAAAAACTTTACCAACTCAAGCTGAAAACACTAGTAACGTACAAAAAAACATATATGAACAAATAATTTTGAGACAAACGATCTCTGACTCAAAAGAATTTTCTTACAAGTTTTCGTCTACTAGTCTGCGTTTGTGGCTTTCAGCCGGTAGCAATTTCTCATTCATCTGCTACCTGTTAAATGCTACAGATGTATAATACTGTAACAATAAAAGACGCCAAATGCTTTTGAAAGAACTTTACATTGTTCTTACGTGCAGTATGTACACATATGAGATTGGATGTTTAAAAACAAACCAATATTCCTGATTATGATGTAAAGCTGGAGAGTTGCTTTTTAAATTGTTTTTAAAAAAATGGCTCTTCTGTTTTTGCTTCATAAATTTTCAATTATATTGGTATTTCTACTTATAATTACCTGCATGGTTGTCTATTTTTAGAACGGACGAGTGTCATGTGTCATCCGAGTTTGTCCACAATTGACGTGTTCAAAAGTTCTCCAAGTGAAGGGAAGAGACTCGTGTTGCCTGGAATGTCCAGGTATAAATTTATGAAAGTTGTTTTTAAACTGTGTCATTGCAGTTGTTTCTCTTCTGCTGTCCTGATCTGTTCCGTTCCGTTCCGTTCCGTTCCGTTCCGTTCCGTTCCGTTCCGTTCCGTTCCGTTCCGTTCTGTTCTGTTCTGTTCCGTTCCGTTCCGTTCCGTTCCGTTCCGTTCCGTTCCGTTCCATTCCGTTCCGTTCTGTGACATTGCACTTTTTGCCAACAAATGTACACAGATATTACCGTCCTTACAGTGGAAAATGTTTTTTTCAGACGTAGAGTGAAAACAACCTATTGTCCTCAAGCATGCACGCCGATATCAGTTTTCTATGTGTACATAATTTTGCTACCATGAAGCTTCAATCTCATACATGCAGATCTACTTTTTTCAATGCCGTGCTATTTCCTTATACGAAATTATATTTAACTGTATATTTCTATATATTGTCAGGCTTTCCCTTATTACAACCAAGAAGTACAGCACTACTTGAAGGTAAGCTAAGTGTTCTCAAATATTTCTATTATATATTATACTTGTATATTTAAAATTATGAAAAACGAAGTAAATAAGTGTATCAATTTTTTCTACTCTCCACAAAACCCCAGAGTGTTGCATTATTCTATAATCGCGCAGCAAATTAAGGCTATATAGTGATGAAAGCGAGTTAAGATAAGGGCGTTCGGGAGTTCTGTGATATTTGCTTTTTTTGCAAAGTCTGGCTTTGGGGGAAAAAGTGGTGATAGCGCCAGCATTGGAAAACCGCGAATTAAAAGTGCAAAAAATTGATAGTATAGGTCCGGGGGCATGCTCCATGGAAAGATTATGATATACAGAGTCTCTGAAATATTATTTCTAGCATTTTGTGCAATTGGGGGGAAGATTTTACAGAATTCTGAACGATACCAAACGTTTTACAAAAATACGAAAAAAGAGAACACTTTTCAACACATTGTTTGATAGATTTGTTGTCAATTTCATGATACCTTTCATATCGAAACAATTAAGTGTCCTGAGATGCAAGCCTGACATTTTTATCAGTGCTCATATATACTCATATAGCTACTCCCCAAGACAAGAGTAATGAGCCTATGATCAAAGTAAACAGCATTGTACTTCATGAAATGGACAAATGAAATATATACTCACCGTTTTAAAAAGGTCGCGGTTGTGGAAAAAATACATTTCAAAAGATTAAATAAATTTTTGGGTTGCATTAAAAAAGATAAATCGCGTCAGCTGACGTGACTCATGGTCTATACAAATCAAGCAACGTCATTGGCTCGTGATATTGAAGTGAGATCCGTGATTGGTTTACAGAAATCAGACTGCCCGTAATCTGTGCATCTGTCCTCTAATAGATTACGGGCAACAACCAATGAAAATGCACATAGAAGACAGTCACATTATTGTATAATGTTCAATAATTGAACTATATGCAAAGAAAAAATATTAACCTTTCCTCGCTGTTTTCTCAACGAAGTTGGACAAATCAAGAAATCTGCTTGGAAGATATGTCTACAGCCTCAGGGTCTAGCAGTCTATCAAACAATTATTTGAAATATATTAACCCCTTGGTGACTGGGAGCTCTCCCTAGGCTCGATTTCCAGCCAATTATCTCGACTCGCGGGACTTTACCCGAAATAAGGCTGGAAACCGAGCTTATATAAGCTCTCCCTTGACAAGTAAAATCGTCTGACGTTAGCCAGAGTAGAATACTAGGACCGATTCAGTCAGGAAAGAGTTAATCTGTTTATTGTTTATTGCTTATTTCTAGGATCTTGCCTGAGCAATGGGCGTTACTACAAAAATAATGAATTGTGGAACCCTCTTACGCCGACGTCAGAAATGACACTTCTTCAGAGTCCAAACTGCCATCTTTGCTCTTGCCAAGTATGTTCTTAATACACATGATTAATTTGAGGATACCACAGAACATCTACAAAGTGATATAAGCTCACAGCTAATTGTTACTACGTCCATATACCAAGACCCATAACAAGTTTCTAATACAACATGCAAACAGTATTGTATCTTGTTGATATACACATAGACTTGCTACAAGTCTCTCTCTCTGTCGTCCTAACGCGTGCACGGTCTGCGGTATCCCCGGAATGGAGACTTGGAGCAAGTCTAGTGTATATATAGAAAACGCGTATATTTAGCATTTATAGACCTGCATGAAGCGAGGGGAATTCGATGAAATATTACCCCGAGGTGTGATATATCATCCCGAGGGGTAATATTTCATCGAATTCCCCGAGCGAAAGGTTTATAAATTATATATTATACCGAAACATATTAATCTTTCCAAAAAAAACTGAAATAATGTTAATAAAGTTCGCTTAGCTTAACTTTTGTCCGCTTTTCATTGTCTGTTTCCATTCTGTTGTCGTCTCAAGGCTTCTGGATGCATTGTTTGTTGCTTTCTTTGTATTCCCTGAATCCTTATTTTCTTGTAACCTAACATCTTCTTGTCAACATATGAATGTTCAGGCGAAACGTTGTCTCGCCAAACTCCGCCATTGTTGACAGCTTCGTTGAATCGTCGTTCGTGGTGTTCACGTGTGGTACACGAAGCATATTCCCTATATTACTATTATTATTGAGGGGTAATTCGTTGATTAATTGACTGATCACATGGTACAAATCAAGCTTTCTGACTGGACAATATACAGTTGAGGTATAATATATTTGTTTTATTTTTTTCCCCTATTAGAATGCTAATGTGACTTGCAATAAAATACATTGTCCGAAGTTAACGTGCAAGAATCCTGTTAACAAAAATCCAAAAGATTGTTGCAAATCATGTCCAAGTGAGTTCTTTATATCATTGGTATTGTATTTTTCAGAGTTTGATCACAACTAGAAAACTCATCCAAAATGATTACGTTGAATTTCGCACAAAGTTGAGAAGATCCGGAAAGGAGTGTTGCAAGTTAAGCATTTTTCAGGCTTCCACACGACTCACCTTCGGCAATATATTAGCTTTGCAAGATCAGTCGAGAAGAAAGAAGTTGAAATGATTCTTAATTAGCAGACGAATTGTTTCATTCTTTTTAACTCCTACTCACGCAACTGTTTATGGAGTAATAGCTTTAGGCATGATTTTGGTTCTGTTTTAGAACTTGATTTTGGCTCAGTCTTTTGTTTGCGATACATGTGCGCGTGCGTATGTTCGTGCTCGTGCATGCGTCTCACCGTGTCATTGACGTGAAATTCTCTCAGTTCCAGATCATGGTCGTGGTCGTGGTGTTGGTCATGGTCATGGTCATGGTCATGGTTATGGTTATGGTTATGGTTATGGTCATGGTCATGGTCAAGAGTAGTATAGGGAAGAGGGGTTCTGAGTCAGGTGGAGCGGGTGGAGCGGGTGGAGCTCTTTGCTCTACCCATGACATCATTAGTTTCATATAATTTGCAGTGTTGTTACTCAGTCATAACGCTCCCTATCAATCAGTTAAACTGGTATTTACTGAAACAAGAGAACGTTTAGGGTTTTAGTGAGAACTTAAATTACGTTAGATTCTCAGGGACCTTTGTGTACTGAAGGGACTTTTATTTGATAATTAGTCCCGTTTCAAGAATACACTTTGTCTCCTCCCATACCCCACATTCCTCCAAATACCTCGGTTTTAAATATTACTTAGAACTAAATATGACCCACAGGGGGCCACATTGTGGCCCTAGCGGCCCGTCATGACCCGTATTAATAAAACAGACGAAACACCCCCAAACACCCCCAAATACCCCCGAAACACCCCCAATACCCCCAAACATTCCCGAAACACCCTCCAAATACCCCTAAAGCACCCCCAAAACCCCTCATACACCTCCGACATCCATGTTTAAGTTTGCATCTTGTCCGTCTTGAACAAAATATTTAAAGTAATTTCGTACTTTGTGTGAATTGAAAAACTTTATTTTGTGATTTAGCTATGTTACAAAAACATTTCTTTAAACGATTCACATTAAAAAAATAATCTTAAACTTAATCGGTCATTATACTATCAATAACTATCTTATCTTATAATGCCCATAAGCATAAGTGTCGGATCCATTATCTAAAATAAAACGTTTGTCACCATATGGACTTAAACCTATCTTATTTAGTTTAATTGAGTAAATCTCATGATTTTCGTTACGAATTTTATTCATGGAAGCCATATAGTCTGTTTCTTTCCAACTTGCATACCGGATTTGTCGTTTTGTTACGGAGTTCTTAATCCCTTTGGCTGTTTTGGGATGCCTGTTCAGGAGTTTGTTGGTCTTCGACCGAAGATGTATTCGATTATGTATAAAGAGGGCAACAAAGAAGTAGAGAAGAAAACAGCCAAAGGGATTAAGAAATCTGTGACGAAACGACAAATCCGACGGCATGCAACTGAGTTACAAGGAGTGTCTATTTGGAAAGAAACAGACCATGGCTTCCATGAATCAAATTTGTAGCGAAAATCATGAGATTTACTCAATTAAATAAAATAAAATAGGTTTAAGTCCATATGATGACAATCGTTATTTTAGATAATGGATCTGACACTTATGCTATGGACATTATAAGATAAGATAGAATAATGACAGATTAAGTTTAAGAGTAGTTTTTAATGTGATTCGTTTAAAGAAATGTTTTTGTACTAAATAAAGTTTTTAAATTCGCACAAAGTACGAAATTATTTTTTTAAATATTTTTTTCAAGACGGACAATATGCGAACCTAAACATGGATGTCGGAGGTGTATGAAGGATTTTTGGGGTGACCGTGATCGTGACCGTGACTGTCATTGGTCACCGTGACTGTCATTGGTCACGGTCACGGTGACGGTCACGGTGACGGTCACGGTGACGATCACGGTCACGGACACGGTTACGGTCATGGTCATGGTCACGGTCACGGTCACGATGATGGTCATGGTCACGGCCGGTCACGGTCACGGTCACGATCATGGTCGTGCATGGTCATGTATGCTGGCGCTCATAGTCACGTAATCATGGCCATTCAATTTTTGATTTTTGTATCGTTTTGATTTATTTTAGACAAAGAGCCTTTTCTTCCTACCTTTGTTATTCCTACCTTTCGACCAACGAAACAGAAAGGTGAGATATTAGAATTGCTATAAGAAATTTCCTCCTTAATTAAGCTTAGTTGTGTTTGAAGTAATCATAAAAACACAAACAGCAAGATTAAAAGTTCGAGCGTGCATGTAAAACGTGTTGTTAAAAAAACGTTTCGTTGTTGGTTGTTTTTGCTTTGATTTATTCAATTGCAAATAAAGATGATAATTTTAATTCTATGTTCATTAGTATATTCTTTATATTTTAAATTATATAGTTCATTAGTTTTATCTGATATAAAACCACCGAAATAGTACAGTACTGATTTACTTTGTGTTTTCCTCATGAATTATTGAGTTTTTTAAGACCGTTTTATGTAGTGAACAAAGTTTGTTACTGTTTTGCCAAACTAGTGCAAGCTTTTCCATTCACTGACGACTTAAGCCTGCGCTAAACGTCGCACAATAGATCTGATGAATTTAATTCAGACGAATTTAAATCGAATTAACTTCGTCGGCAATGCGACGTAAATGCAACGTCGAATTAAACGTCGAATTTCAGTCGAATTTATATAATTGTTTTTACTTGGACTCGTGGAGCCTGAAAACGATTTATTGAAAACATGGCGCCGAATTGTCACAGACAGAAGAGAAACATTTAATTCGACGCGACGATAATTCGTCGTCTAACTCGAACACGCATTATCGTCGCATTATCCGTCTGACTCAGACGAATTGCCAAGACGAATTTAATTCGCGTGTGTCGAATTTAATCGAGTTATACGTCGCAGTTTCGTCGAATAAATTTCAAACAATTAAATTCGTCTGAATTAAATTCGTCTATTGTGCGATGTTTAGTGCAGGCCTTATATAACTTCCTCCCAGTTTTGTTTATAATTGCAGAATATAGCATTCTATGTGAAATCACATTAACAAAACATTTTTCTCTGATTGGTTTTAGGCAAGAATCATTCCCACTGTACGTTTTTGAACACGACCTATCAGCACAACAGTTCCTTTATTCCTCGGATACCGATTAAAACAGATTATTGCTTACATTGTACATGCCTGGTAAGTAAAACAATTTGGCGCAACACCTTGCAAATTAGTAATTGCAAAAATATTATTACCTTGGACTTTATTTCCCCCCTCCATATAAGAGTTGTTGTAAATGTATTTGAGTTGATTTCCCTACAAATTAAATTTTTGTAAGATCTTTAAAGTAAACTCATCTTAAAAATGATAGGTCTACTTCTTTTTCTTAATAAATTAATTGCATAGATTTTGAATTTTTACATGTCCTTGTACACTGCACAAGTTGGTTTTTGTATTGTTCGTGCATGCTTGTTAAACCGGTCATGATTTAGGGGTAGACAATACCTGCAGTGGTTTTCAAAGAACGAGGCAACACAATA
Organism: Corallium rubrum; assembly: GCA_964035015.1. Taxonomy (NCBI): domain Eukaryota; kingdom Metazoa; phylum Cnidaria; class Anthozoa; order Scleralcyonacea; family Coralliidae; genus Corallium; species Corallium rubrum. The sequence goes on from OZ035997.1 coordinate 43,708,859, forward strand.
GAATACAATAGAAACAATAAAACGGAATAGAATAGAATACAATAGACAATATACTCTAAAGATAGTAAATGTCCCTAAATCGTTACTCATATGCTTGTTTACTGTAGAGCACGGGGAGCATGGGTGGCGTGCATGTGCTATTATATAGCGCGCTGCCTCTCACCAAAAAGTTAAGCCCGGTTAGACGGGGTTAATACTTAGATGGGTGACCGCTTGGGAATGACCGCGTTGTTGGGCTTGGACTCATGTGAGTAGAGTTGTAGTTGATCTCTCCTGTGCTTCGACGGTTTTTCGCCGGGTTCTCTGGTTTTCCTCCCTTCATAAAATCAACGCCTAACATCTTAGCTGTGATCCGTGATCTGATCAGAACTGTGTCGTTGGCGGCTGCACGGCCACGTTGATCTGCGTCCTTCGCAATAGACCTTTTCGATAATTACGTCACGCTTCATGAAAGCGAGGCTCCCAGGCCAAAGTTTCACAATTTTGATTATCATAGTAATCTGCTATATTTGTTTATGGAAGAAGATGGCTAATAACGTCCAAACTATATATGGTAGAAACACATCGTGTACGTATGTTGTTAGGCATTTCATAAGCTTTCATTTGATGTATATTTTAAGTTTCTGTGACGTGTGTAAATTTTTAAAATGTCCAAAATGTTCGCACCATTGCTCGTCAAGTAATAAATATGATATGGATTTCTCACAAGTGTTGTAGAATTTCGAATACCGTTTTTAAAATATTTAACATACAACTTTGAAATGTATATCAAACAGAAGATACTGTAAAATGCTATTTGTGGTAGAACTTTCAAGTTTCTAGCTTAAGGGGAAGTATTTTAAAAATGAGAAAAATTAATATTATCTTGGTCTGATGGATGAATTGTTAAGTTTGTTTACAACTCAGACCAAGATAATAGTACGTTTTCCCATCAGTTTTAAAATACTTTCTCTTAAACTAGAAACTTGAAAGTTGTACCACAAATAGCATTTTACAGTATCTTATGTTTGATATATGTTTCAAAGTTGTGCGTTATGTATTTTAAAAACAATATCCGAAATTCTACAACACTTGTGG